>DWFM01000001.1:0-11330 GCA_018246675.1 Jemadia scomber | reverse complement strand
AATAGATTAATTTTAGAAAAATATTTCTTGTCTATTAAGTAGATAAAAATGATTAATTATTTTTATCTGTTTTAATTATAACATTAAAATCCTAACTTTTTAATTTTAATTAATTCTTTTATTCAATCTTTTTTATGATATACAACTTCAGGATGTTGTTTTACTTTTCAAATTGGTTTAATTTCTTTTTCAATTTCAATTAAATTTGCTGATTTTAAATTTTTTAAATTTGTTAATTGTTTTTTAATATTTGTTCCCATAATAATATCTTTAAAGCGAATATTTTTTTCATAAGAATAAAAATCGTTTTTTCAGTTACCATCTTTATCACATAAATCTAATTTAATTGCATCATAAATATCAATATCTTTTTGTAGATTAATTCCAGCATAATTAACTTTAATATTTTCATATTTTTTGTAAATTAATTTATTGTCTTTATAAATATCAACCTCAGTTTTAAAAAGATATTTTTTAGTTCATCTTGCCACACCACATAAGTTTTGATATTCACAGTCTCATGCTCCTAGTTTATATTTATCAATTTCAAGATGAGAGATATCAAATTCTTTTTTAACAAAAATACTATCGGTATCACCACAAATAAAATATTTGTATTGTTTATCAATAGCGTCAACTAATTTCATTCTTGCTAAACTAGTAATACACATTGCAGTTGGAAGATAATAGTTTTCCATTAAAGTTAATAATTTTTGTGGTTCATTGTTAATCAAATATGTTGATGTTTGAACTGGTTTGCTACCAAATTTACCATAGGTTGAATTTAACATTAGTTTACAAGTATTTTTTAAAGCAATATTATTTTCTTTAGTTGCTTTTGCTTTTAATTTGTAGTAATATTCAATAAAATCACCATATATTTTTTGACATTCAATTCCATTAAAAGCAAATAAAATAGTTATTTTAATATCCTCATTATTAAAATAATAATATTTAATAAAACGCAGATATTCATTACTATCAATGATAGTATACATTCCTTTTTTTAATTTTTTTAAATAAAAAGCAGAACCTTTTTTACCATAATAATTAGAGTAATCAAGAATAAAAGGAAGACCTTCAAAATTTTCAATATCGTTTAAAATATCGATTTTATATAAAAATCATTTACCATAACGATATTCATTAACTGATAATGGTGAACCAATTGGGGTTATTGCTGATGAGTTCATGACACTGGGATAAGAACTATTAATATCAAAACCACGAATATTTTCATTGTACATTCCTTTTTCATTTTCATTAACAATTGTTAATCCGCCTCGATAACCAATTTTTAACAATTCATAATTAGTTAATTCGTAACTTAAATATTGATTATTAAATCATTCGGTAGACATATTATTTTTAATTCATTTTTTACCGATCATTAAAGGGGTTTGTATTTTTTTATTATAGCGATATAGTTTAAAACTATCTTTTTTATTAATTATTTCAATGTTAGGATTATTTTTAATTTCATTTTTTCCAATAAATCGTAATAATTCTTCGTAAGCGGTTGAGGCTGCAGTCATTTTTCATTTTTCAATTGGAAAAATCGTATTCATTAATTCAAGATATTTAAATAAAATAAAACAATCATTAAATAAATAATCATTTTCATTACCATCAAAAATAAAATCTTGATAACTATTATAAAGTTGATAACGATTATAATTGCTATCTAATTCTTTTTTAGAAAATCATTCTTCACATTTATTTTTGTTTCATCCAATTGATTGATAATGTTTAAATAATTCTTTACCCTTAGCTTTAATACTACCATTAAATAATAATAAGGCATCAAAAAATTCTATTTTTCCTAATTGATATTTATGAATATTAATTTTTGATTTTGTTTTTTTGTCGTATTTTCATTTTGTTTTACGAATTTTTTGTTGACTATAAAAATTTAAATATTTAATACTTTTATGTTCAGTAATAATTGCTTCAAAATTAAAAGGATATTGTTTTATTTCTTCAACTTCATTAATTATTTTTTTATTATTAATAATTTGTTTTCCATTGCGAATTAACAGCTCACCAATAATAAAATGATGATCAAAATTACTACCGTTAGCAGAATATAATTTCCATTCAGAAAATAATTCATTACAACAGTCAATGAAGCTTTCAATTGAAATATCAGTTAAAGTTATTACTTCTTTTTCATAATTAATTTCACAATGATATTTTTCTGTTTTAATTTTTGATAATTGAGAAATGTGAAACATTATTTTTCAAACATAAACTTGTGCTGTTTCAGATTTATTATTAACTTTTGTTGTTTCAAAATCAAAAACAGCAAATTTATTTCATAATTTCATTATTTTTTAAATTTTAATAACATTTCATAATTTCATTATTTTTTAAATTTTAATAACATTTCATAATATCATTCTTCTGAAATTATATTTTTATTTGATTGATATCATTCTTCAAAATTAGATTTATATTTTCATAATAGATGTTTATTTTTTTGATATCATTCATCTTTATTAAAATAAATTTCTTTATTTCTAACTCCTTCTTCAATTATTTTAATGCGTTTTAATCTTTGGTTAATTGATAATAAATTATTTTCTTTAACAGGACGCTTTAAATAAACATCCATTTCTTTTTCTTTTTGATAATTTTTTCAAGATGGTGAAGAATAAAATTTATTATATCTTTTTTCTATTTCGAATTTTTTATCTTTCTTTTTATTAATAATTAAAATATTTTTCTTAAATAATTTTTTTAAAAATTTAAAGATATTCATTTTATTATCTCCTTTTAATATTTAAAAAGATAGATTTATCTATTTTTTTATTCAAATAAATATTTTTTATTATTTTGATATGGATTTAAGTTAAATGGAACTTTAATTTCTGTTCAATTTCCATATTTATTAGCAAAATAAGTTTCATTAATAATTGGCAATGTTCCAGTTGCTAATTGTTCAACTAGTTTATCATATAAGGGATAATTAACATTTAAAGCGTATTCTTTATTATTTAAATCAAGAAATTTTATGCGAGCATATTCTTTTGTTCCGTCTTTTTTTGTTCTTACATCATATGTAATTGTTTCTTTTTTGATTTGTAAAGTTTTAATAATTTCGTTATTCATTTTTATTTTCCTCGTTTTCTTTTTTATTTTAGTTTCATTCAATATTGTTTAAATCAATAATAGTTGCTTGTCATTCTTTTTCAGCTTCTTTATTTGCTGTAGCTTGTGCTTCTTCATATGTGTAAAAGTATTCACTACAAAAATCGTCATATTTACTTTTTAAAATTAATAAGTATCTTTTATTCATGATATTATTTTCCTTTCTAAAATAAAAGAGGTTATAACTTAACCTCTTTATATTGACAAATTATAATACTATGATATTATTAAGTCAAAGGAAAGAGTAAGTTTCCTTTTTTATTTGTTTTAATTATAACATTTTAAATTTTAATGTCAATAAATTTAATAATATTTAATATTATCATATTTTAAATTAATTTCATCAGATGAAATATCAATTTGATTAATACTTTCTATTAATTTTTCACCAAAAAAAATTAAATTATTTTTACTATTATTAAATATTTTTTCATTTAATAATTGTTTTCCTTTTTTTAAATTGTATAAAATATTATGAATATATATTATATTAATTAATATTTCATCTTTTTTTATATTTTTTTTAGTAATTAAATAGTCATCAATAGGAAGATTTTTACTTTTATTATTTTTTATTTTTTCTCATTCTTTATCTATCTCATCATTTTCAACATTTACTTTTATTTTAATAATAGATTCTTTATTTTCATTTAAATTTTCAAAAAAAATTTCTTCTCTTTTTTCATTAAAATATTTAATTTGATTATTAGATATTTGTTTAATTACTAATTTTTTATATAAAGGTTCAGATCGAGTTTTTAAAATAAGTAATTTATTTACTGCTAAATTAAAATTATTAAATTTTAACTCATTTCCTCTTTCTTTATAAATTTTTTTAGTCTCTAAATTAATAATATGAAATTCCATTAATTATTGATAACTAATTCTATTTCATTTGATTCTATATCATTTATTTGTAAATCTTTTAATTGTTTTAATATTGATTTACCAAAAAATAATAATATTTCTTTATCTTTTTTAAAAATAAACTCAATAATACTATGAGGATAATTATCTATTAATTCGTTTTTTAATAAATTTACAATTCCTGCAATTGATATATTTATTATTTCTAATTTAGTTATCTTTATCACCTCTTTATGATATAATAACATAAAAGAGGTTAATTATGCAAGCAAAACTATATCAAATTACTCCATATAACTTAATAGATAATAATTTTTATAATTTTTCTAATCATCAGAAATTTAATAATTTTATTGATAAAATTGAAAAACCAATTGAAAAAGAAGTTGCAATTGTAAAATTGGAAAGTTATAACAAAATTATGTATAAAATTAAATTTGATAATACAAAAACAAACGAAGAAAAATTGTATTGTGGTATTAAATACATGATAGTTGATAATAAATACTGATTTATTACTAATTTTGATGTTAAAAAAAATAATAACCAAGGTTTTATTACTTATTATGCTCAACTTGATCAATGAGCAAGTCAGTGATTAACGGTTAAAAAATATCTTCAAGAACAAAATAAAACCAAAGGATTATATGTTGAACGAATGCATCAAACAAGATTTTTTTATGAAAATAAAAAATTATATATAAATTTTAAAGAATTTTCACCATATCACTTAGAAGAAAAAATTCAAATTAATAATTATATTCCTAATAGTGAATTTGCATTAAAATCTAATAGTCTTTTAAATTTATCTAATATTACTAAAGATATTAATAGAATTAATAGATGTTTTTATTTTTTAAGAATTCAATTAAAAAAACCTATTTATAAATACTGAAATAAAAAAGTAGATAAAGATTTTATTTCAAGTAATATTTTTATAATATTAAATCAAGATAATATAAAATATTATTTAGATCAATTTAATCCAGATTATATGAGTGTTTTTTCTATTATTGATTATAAATTTATAGAATATGAACATTTTGAAGATCCATCTCAAAACACTTATCATAATGAGATAATTTCTGCAATGTCTAATTTAAAACCTAAAATTGGTGATAAATTTATTCTTGATGTAGATTTTTATAAAACAGAAATTTTTAGTGGATTATTCGAAGAAATAATTATTGATGAAATTAATTTTTTAGTTTTAGATTATTTTAATAAAAAAAAATCAATTAATAGAGAAATGATTTTTAATGTTTATCCATATAGTAAATATTTATTTTTAAAAGGTAATAATTTTAAAGAATATAAAATAAATGAACTTTTTTATAATTATTCTAAATCAAATAAAAATGATAAATTAGAAATGCGTTATTTATCTTTTATATCAAATAATGTTTATAATTTATGAATATATCCCAACAGTGGTATTTATTCTTATAGTTGATCAAATTTTTTAAAATATAATCGTACCAGTCAATACATAACACACGGTCTTAATATCACAAATAATCTTGAAATTCCGACTACTTCTAATAGTTATAAGACATATGCTCAAAGTAATTTAAATAGTTTGCAAACTAATATTAATCAAGCAGAAATGACTCGTAAAATTGCCAATCAAGAAGCAACAGTTGGTTTAATTACCAGTGCAGTCGTCACCGCTCTTGGAGTAGCTTTAGCTCCTGTAACTTTTGGTACTAGTTTAGGATTAGCTGCAGGAGGGATAGTTAATCTAGGAATTCAAACAAATAAATGAATTAATAATCAAATTAAAAATGATTTTCCCGTTGATAGTTTAAATGCTAAACTTAATGATATGAAAAATATTCCAAATATTATTAGTTCAAACAATAACGATTATTCTTGATTAACTTATTTTAATAACGACGGTCTTTATAACGTTGATGAAAATGGAAATTTAATTTATAATTATTCATTTTCTAAAATTTTAGTTTCAACATTATCTAATTATGAAAAAAATATATTATTTGATTGATATTATTTTAATGGTTATCTATGTAATCGTTATTTAAATAATCTTAATTTTGATAAAAATCGTAATCGTTACATTTTTAATTTTTATAAAATTAAAAATATTAAAACATTACTATCATCTTGTCCAGAAATCTGTAATGAAGATATTGAATGATGAAATAATACTTTTAACCAAGGAATTATTATTTGAGAAACAGACGATCCTTTAAAATTATATGATGAAGTAATTTATATTGGTAATAACAAATATGAAAATTGAGAAACAGAATTATTAAATGAATCAACAGGTTTTATTTTAAAAAAATTAAAAGAAAATTAATAAAATTTATCTATTTTAAAAATAAAAAGATATATAGATGACTGAAAAAAATGTTAAATATGAAGAAATGGAGTAAAAAATATGTTACATAAAGAAATTGATAATAGACCATTAACTGGTGGAAATTTATTTAATCTTTCGAATTTAATTATTGATTTTTATCAAAATAAAAATCGTCGTTATCAACAATATTTAATGTTTGAACAATATTTTAATAATTTATTTTATATTAAAACAAAAAATAAATATTTACAAAATTATTGACAAAATATTTTGAAAAATGTCATTAGTTATGGTTTAATTGGTTTAAAATATTTTCCAAATCTTAATAAATGATATCTTTATGGATTAATTGATACAAAAATTAATGCAGTTGGAGAAATTATTGAAGCAAAAGGAATTTTAGCAAATACTTCCCAGTTTGGAGTAGGAATATATCAAGAAAAAAATATTGGAAAAACATATTTATTAACAAATAAAGATACTGTTTTTATGCAATGAGGAACAAATGCTTTACCACTTTATTATCGTTTACAATGATGATTAGACCAAAGTAATATGATTATGAATTTATTTATTAAAAATGTGCGAAGAGATGATACAAAATTATTAGTTAATATTGGCAATCGTGAACCAGATTCTGAATATATTCATAATTTAATTCGCGACTTAAATGATCCAAATAAAACAGCAATTATTTTTAAAGATAATGATATTAGTTTTAGTAAACATTATAACAATGAAAAATTATTAACAAGTGATAATAATGTTTTTAAAGAAGATATCAGAATAACACAATTTGATTTAAAAGGAAGAGGATTAGAAATTAAAGAAGATTATGAATGATTTTGATATCAATTGTGCTATCAAAATGGAATTCGTAATATGGTACCTCATTCGCGTAGTGAACGCAATATTGCTGGTGATATTAATACAAATAATAATTGATTTACCATTATTGAAAATGATTATTTACATTGATTAAAAAAAGCAATGAATGATATTAGTAAATTATGAAATATTGATGGTAAAATAATTAATCGTGTTGGTGATATTCAACGAAGTGATAAAAATAATGTATATGATGAAGTTGGTGATAATGAGGTGATTGTAAATGAAATTTAATGAAGTAATTAAAAATTATAATGATTTTTCTAATAAAATCTGAACACCAATTAGAAAATCATTTGGTTATGAAGAAGGATTTAATAAAATAAATAATAATGATTTTATTAGTAAATTATATTTTATTATTAATAATTATTATCAAAATAGTATTATTATTGATGATGAAAAAACATTTACAAGAAAAATTCAACATTATTTAAGTCATCTTTTACCATCATTATGATTTCATCAAATTTTATTAACCAATAAAAATTTTATTAATCAAATCAGTAATGAAAAAAATTGAGGAAATACACAAAGTATAACAAATCAAGATGAAATAACGCGTGAAATTAATAATAAGGATGACAATAAAAATGTAATTGGAACAACAAATACAAGTGACCAAGTAACTCAAAAATGAGATGTTATTCCTGATTTAACAAAAAATAATGGTGACTTTTTAATTGAAAAAAATTTCAATTTAAGTAATGCCATAAATACGATTAATGAAAAATATCAATTAAAAAAAGCAGTTAATATTAATAATTTTAATTTAGCAGATAATTTTATTAAAAACATGAATCAAATAATTGTTAACAATCATCATATTATTATTAATAATTTAAAAAGTTTATTTATGCAATGAACCAGTATTTAAAACCTTTTACATTTGAAGATGTTTTTGATAAAAAAATTGCTTTAAAATATAATAAATATTTAATTATTACTAAAAGAAATAGCGGTAAAACAACAGCTATTTTAAAAGGAATTGTTAAAATATGATTAGGTGAAGAATGATTTTATCGAAAATGAACAAAAAAAACTCAAAGTTGTTTATTATTTCAATATGAAAAATTAGTTGAAAACTTTATTCATTCTTTTAATAAAGAACAATTAAATGGTCTTTTTCCTAATAATTGAATTATTAGCAAAAATCAAAAAGCAATTACAACAATAGAAGGAGAAATTATCTGTTATATTCGTGCTATTAAATCATCAGGAGATGCTAAAAATGCTATTCCTGCTGATAATGTTGGTGTTGTTTTCTTTGATGAATGTATTAAAACTAAAAATCAAAATCATGTCAAAATTAATGAATTTGATGATAGTTTAGCCAATTTAATTTTAACAATGGGACGAAAAAATGAAATTATTTTAATTTGTACTGGTAATCCTGTCCAATGAAATGATTATTTACCTAACATGTTAGGATTATATAATTATGATTTTGATTATAGTTTAACCCCTTTTGCAATTGACCGATGTTATCCAATTACAAAACGAATTGTTGATATTAATAATCCTAACATTAATACTGATTGATTATGTCTAATAACTGATGCTGATTGAAAATATAGTAAACAAAATAGTAATATAACGGATGGAATAATTATGACAAATTATTTTGATAATGGTCGTTTTCCACAACAAGATAATATTTATCAAATAAAAATCAATGAATTTAAAATTTTACAACATATTTGTGTTTTTAAATTAAATAATCAAAAATATCATTATTTACAAACAGAAGATAATAAATTTATTATTATGCATGAATATCAATCAATAGATCTTCCAATAATTGGTCTTGATATTATTAGTTATGTTTCAGAAGTTGATGCAAATTATTTAAATATTAATCGAATTACAAATACAATGTTAGAACGATTAAAATATAAACAATTATTTTTTAACGGGTATGATGTTGAAAATACATTTATGATTTTTTTTCAACAACATTATTTTATTACTAAAGATAAAAATGCGATTACAATTTAAATATGATATAATATTTATGAATGGAGTTTTTAAAAAAATGAATGTAAAAGATTTTAAATTAAAAGATACTGATATTAAACATATTATCATGCGTATTTTAACATGGGGACTTGGTGGTTTTTTAATTTTAAGCGGAATAATTTTAACTTTTTTAAAATTTCTAATTGATGTTAAAATTTCTTATCCATGATGTATAATTTTAATATCTATTTTAATTGGGAGTGGTACTATTATTTATTTAATTGATAATTTTATGAATAATTATTATAAAAAACAAATTATAAAAAATGGAGAAAATAAAAATGACAAAAAATAACATTGAACAAAATAATCAAATATTAACAGAAAATATTAATAAAGATATTAATGAAGATATTAATAAAGATATTAATGAACAAGACAATGTTAAAAAAATGATTAATGATCTAAACATTTCAGTTCAAACATACCATGATTTTATGAAAAGTGAATTAGAAAAATATAAAGAAGAACAAAATGAAACAACCGAAAAAATGAATAAAAAAATTGACGAACTTAATCAAATATTAGAACCACAATGAAAAGAAGAAACAAATATTAACAAAGAACAAAAACAAAATGAATATAATGCATTTTGAAAAGGAGAATAAATATGCAAAAATTTAAAACAAACGATGAATTTATTAAATATTTAAATGATAATAAAATTGATATTAAAACATTATCATCAATGAACAGAAATGTTTTATACCAAGATATTACCAATCTATTTATTAAAACAATTATGACGGATTATCGTGATATTAAAACAACAATTGATCAAGATTTTGGATTAGACTTTAATCGCAAAGAAGGAATTAGATTATTATTACAACCAATGAATAATCCTTCAACTCGTAGTATTAAAAAACCAATTGTTAAAGATGATTTTATTCCAAAATGAGATGAAATTAAAACTTTATATCCATCAGAAAAAATATTTAATCCTAATTTTTCAGCTCAAGTTGAAATTTCTTTACCAATTGATTTTATTGAAATTAGTAAAATTGATACTAATGTTGAAATTGCTAATAAATGATATGGTTTTATTCAAAAATCAGTATATGATGGAATTGCTAACTGACAGCGTAAATTGTTATTACGAGCATTATTAAACAAAAAAATAACTAACAAAAAAGAAATTGATTTATCAAAATTAAATAACAAAAAAGATATTTCTGATGAAATTATTAAACATTTAACAAAAACATCAAGAGAAATGAACTTTCCTAGTGATAAATGATGTGTTGGTAATTATAAAGCAGAAAATTTACCAGATTTACAACCAAACACAAACCCTGAAAATTTATTAATGTTTACATCTAGTGAAATTGAAAGTATGATAAAAACATATTGATATGGACAAAGTTACCACAATGAATACAATTCAATTATTAAAGAAAATATGAGAATTGTTGATTTAGGACTAGAATATACAAAATTAGAACAAGATGAAAATCTTTTAAACGGTTTTGGTGATGAAATAACAACAGGAAAAGACGAAAGTATCTTTTTAATAAGCAATAAAGCAGGAATATCACCAATTATTTTTGGATGAACATACCGCGAAACAGTATCACAAGTATTTGCTAAAAACTTAAATTTATATATTAATATTTATATGCAAGGAGCCATCGATATTTTAACTTGTGGAGTTGGTATTGAATTACATTTCAAAGGAATAAAAAAGTAGTAAGTGATACTGTTAAAATTGATATTGCTAAAATTAACAAAATAGATAAACCGGCTGTTATTCATGTTGCAAACCCAACACAAACAATGTCAGAAGATTTAAAACAAGAATTTAAAGATGTTGTTTTAAGAGCGGTAAAAGATGTAGATAGTTCTTTAACTGAAAATGATTATGACTATTTTATTGAAAGTGAAAACCAAGATTGACCAATTGATATTACAAACAATAAAACTGTTGCGGTTCAAATTCAAGGTAAAAATAACGCTACTGGTCAAACAAATCCAATTGATGTTGTAATTAAAAATTCATAATTTAAATGCAATATAACAAAACGAGTAAGATAATTATCTATTAATTTAACTCTCGATTCGTCTGAGAGGTTGATTATAA